>CM042013.1:66376993-66379493 GCA_023525715.1 Cichorium intybus
CCCACCCCTTTAAATCCTTATTATCCTTCATCTTTTTCCTCCCTGCACTAACGCTATGACCCAGAAGAAACCCATTCTCTGCTCCTTCCCTGTACCGTCGTTCTCTCATACTAAATCAGGAAACCCTAAATCAACGGTGTCACCACAATAGACCAATATTTTAAACCACGCACCACCGCACCAAAATGTATAGTTCCTCCTCCATAAACCCATTGCTACATAATCATGAAGCGCAAGTGCGCAACCACCATTCCCGGAACCCTAATACCGCCACTGAACATTTACCACATTAGATATGCTTAGCTTTTAACATTTTCCATATAGCAATTATTTGATTTTGAATTTTATTTAGTTTTATTATTTTGAGTTCAAAATTGAGGTCGTTGTAAATATGGAATTTCTTCAAGCTACAATGTTCTGAAACCATACTAACCATCGTCGTCTTCAAGTTTTTGTTTTTCTTTTGTGAAGGTTCACAAACAGGGGTTCAAATGATTGCTACAACCATCGCCCCATGTATGTACGTATCTGTTTGTGTTTGTGGGTAATTGGGGTATAAATTAATTTTTTGATAACTGAATATAATGAACGATTGACTCCAAGATTGATTTGATTTGAAGATGGATTCCGCGTCTACTTCGTGTTTGGATTTGATCTAGTTAAGGACTGATTTTGGACTTTTTTTCAATTTTCGTTTTTATTTTGATTTCTAGAAATTTTTTTCATGAAGCATTCATGTATGTTTTTAGTTTCAAGATTTATTCTTGACAAAAGGTTACTATCTGGTTTTCGTTTTTTATTTTCGTTGTTGTTTCCATATTCGATTTAGTGTTTTTCTAATAATGTCTTTTGTTATTGAGTTTTTTTTTTTTTTTTATTGAATGTAGCATGTTCTGATAGCAGGAAAAAGTCTGGTTGTAGTAGCATATTTTTGGTAGTTTGAAGCCAAAGAGGTACATCTTCATCATCTTTTTATTTTATTTTATCCGACATACTGAACTGGTATATTATTTTGATTTTAGATTTTTTGTAAGTTGTTGTAGTTGATTTCGCCCATATTGTTATGTTGTTGTAAGTGCAGAAGGTTACAAGGTCATTTTTTCTTCGTCATGGTAGTGGAAAGGTAATTAGTATTTATTACGTGATGTTGCTAGGTTTAAAATCATCAAGTGATTGACGGAGTTTGTAAAAATTATTGATTCCAACATGGATTGGGGTTTTTATTGACATTCAGTTGTGGTAACATGGTGCTTTGTACCATATTGATACTTGTAGAAATGGGTTTATTTAACTCCAATATGGTGGGTGTTGGTGTTTGTGCAGGCTCTACAGGTGGCTCTATTTGTTGAAGGAGCAGTAGCGGACGAGGCTAGAGCCGAAGTAGCTGATTTGGTGGGTTTTGCCGATCTTATTGAAAGGATCAAATGGCAAGAAATACCACATTTTTTTCTATTTATACACTGCTACTTTCAGAAATTGGCAAAATAGACCATGATATTTTAATTTAATTATTTATTATAGCATCTTTCATTTGTTTTCTCTATGTGTGCCTTTCTTTTTTATGGATGTATTGTAACACCCCATCTTTCATACACCTTATGTAGTAAAATCGTTTATAAAACATATCGAATTAATAATTTTGTTCTTTCAAAAACTTTTCATTTAGTCTTTTAACCATCATTTAAAACAATTGGTCACAATAAAACAATTACATTTAGAAACAATTAAACAATTATGGGGGTTACAATATATCTAACCAACCATAGTAAAGTTATAAGACATCTCAAAGCTAATATCAAATAACAATACAACATTTCTACCAAAAATTAGGCATGACCGTTGGGCTCATTTGATAAAATACATGTTGACACGACTTAATCCAAAGTAGCCCAAAAATGATACAGGACACAACAAAACTTTACAGTACACTACCAAGGTTATTCTAAACCATAAACATAACATCTCTCAAATTACACATTATACTATATCGCATTAAAAGAAACTCTATCTTATGATCCTCTTTTCTATCTAAGTCCACATGAGAGCTTTTAAGTCATTTCTTTCTATCCTCTGATGCCAATCATCCTGTTCCCGAGTACATATCATTAAAACAAAGATACGTAAGACAAATATGTCTCGTGAGTTGTATGAGTTTTAGACTCAAAGCATTTGAAAACATAACATAACATATTATCATATTCAAAACTTTTGTAATCAAATCATGTGTTGACATCCCAATAGACTCCTCTACATTCCCTTGCGAGAAACTCATCGCCCGGGCACAAAGAACCACGTTCTGTGTTCATACTGTTGTATTGCATTGCTGCAATCGTTCATATCTCAAATACTAGTCATATAAAACATAACATTACTTGACATCAAATTACTCGTTTGTAAACATCTTAAAGCTAATGCCAAAACATTCTTTTCAAATCATATTCAGCTTAATGCCAAAACATACTTTCAAAACATACTCAACTTAATGTCAAATCATACTTTC